>CM076676.1:54862579-54867579 GCA_038501925.1 Xenopus petersii | reverse complement strand
TGTTCTGTAGTTGTCCACTGTTTTCTTTAAAGTGTTTAGCATTTCCGTATTGTTTGTATCATTGAGGACAGTGTTGTTGGAAATTTCCACAGTTGCCATTTCCTTACGTACTTTTGTTAGTTCATTACCAACCTCTTCGATGACTAGGACCATTAGATCTAAGGAATTTATATATATATATATATATATATATATTTTTATATATATATATATATATATATATATATATATATATATATATATATATATATATATATATATATATATATATATATATATATATATATATATATACACAGTACGTGTAAACGTAAGTTTACACAGAGAGGCTATCCCAGACAGATACTTGATCAGGAGGTAGCCAGAGTGAAGGAATTGGATCGCACCTCTGTCATACAGGACAGGACACGTGATATATCTAAAAAGACACGCATACCATTTGTACATACATTCCATCCGTGTACTCGTAAAATTCATCACATTATCTATAAGCACTGGCCATTATTACGTAAAGCCTATCCTACTATTCCTGATTTTCAGGAACCACCACTATTATCGTATAAACGTACACGGAACCTCAGAGATAGATTGGTCAAGGCTGACCTTTGTACCCAGAAGGTTCAGGTACAGAGGGTTTTAGCCCCCTTAAAGAATGGTATGTTTCCATGTGGGAGGTGTAATCAATGCTCCAGTGTGATTCGCACCAATGTGTTCACTCATCCACAGACAGGGAGGAAATATGAGCTGCAAGGACACTTCACGTGTGATACAGAGTATGTAGTTTACATGCTCAAATGCCCATGTGGCTTAGCTTACATTGGGGAAACAATTCAACCCATACGTGATCGCATTAGTCAGCATAAGTCCACAATTCGAAAGGAAGTACTTAAATTACCAGTTCCAGCTCACTTTCACTCAGCGCGACATTCTGTAGCAACCCTCAGATTCCTTGTGTTGGAGTCTATTGCCCCCCCACGTCGGGGGGGGGCAATAGACTCCTACAACTCCAGAAACGAGAGAAATTTTGGATACATACTCTGCAAACATTATACCCTAAAGGGTTAAACAGAGAGTATGACTTGCATGCCTTTATATAGTGAGGTTATGGGATAACCTATACATATCGAGTAGAGGTTGGGACATAAATGCATCCTTGAATCATTGTGCTATTTTCAGAATATACTTGGTAACACATATTGCTTATGTATCTGTTATGACATATTCGAATAACCCTATGATTGTTTCTATGTATAATGCCTAAATGGGTTAAATACTAATATGTGTTTGAATTTGTACCACCCCCCAGGGGGCGTGTTTACAGCTGTAACCTTTTTAAGGATGTGTGAACATTGTATACTAGATTGCTTGACAAAGAAGCGGGAGCTTCGAAACGTTGCATATTCTTGCATTCTTTGCTTGATAAACAATATTCGTTTTCTTCACAAGATAAGTTGTCTGGACTTTATTTTGGTTTTTTATACATTATGTCCTTAAGTGGACTAAGTCACAGACCGGTGCATACTCCACTCCATTTTGTTTCGATATATGATATCTTGAGTGTTGAGTAAGCATCCATGTCCCAACCTACTCTTTTGCCAAGTACACAGGCTGACATATTTGATTACACGGAGGTGGAAGCCGCAAGTATAGCCACTCTCACGAGGGGCTCACGGGACTTCTTACATTGTTGCGCATCCAGAGGCACGCAGCCGAAACTTAGAACGGCTAACTAAGAAAGCAGTTTCATTGGAACTACATGGCTGCACATTGGCGGAATACCATCGGCTGAAAAGAATTCCGAGGGGCCTTCGAGTTCATTTGCAACCTACTCTGTTCTCGGATAATCTGAAGTATTGCAGGAAATTTGAGGGCATTTTGAACTAGGGATGCACCGAATCCAGGATTCGGTTCGGGATTCGGCCAGGATTCGGCCTTTTTCAGCAGGATTCGGATTCGGCCGAATCCTTTTGCCTGGCCGAACCGAATCCGAACCCTAATTTGCATATGCAAATTAGGGCGGGGAGGGAAATCACATGACTTTTTGTCAGAAAACAAGGAAGTAAAAACAGTTTTCCCCTTCCCACCCCTAATTTGCATATGCAAATTAGGGTTCGGATTCGTTTCGGTATTCGGCCGAATCTTTAGCGAAGGATTCGGGGGTTCGGCCGAATCCAAAAAAGTGGATTCGGTGCATCCCTATTTTGAACAAATGTTTGCACAATTTAATAAGAAAGGAGCTCACCACATGAATTAGATCAGACCTGTCCACGGGTATCCTGTGTCCGATATCCCAATCAATATGTAAAACTGTGGTATAGGTGTGGAACAGATCCAAAACGGCAGTCAAACTGCAGAAAAATCCGTTTATTGGGGAGTGTACACTCCCCAATAAACGGATTTTTCTGCAGTTTGACTGCCGTTTTGGATCTGTTCCACACCTATACCACAGTTTTACATTTTGAACAAATGTTCCCTGGACATAATTACGCTTACGATTGAGCAGATACAGAAGGAATTACTCACGGTTTCGGAACAAGTGAGTATACTTGAAACTCAAATTGCGCAGACAGCGAACCAGGAGGAGTGGGTGGAAACCAAATCACAGATTGACAACATCTCACAAAGGTTCCGGTTGGAGCTCGAGACCCGGAAGAGAGATATGTTTCTGCGTGACGCGGAAGATTACAACAGCGGGCGAGTGTACCGGTGGATACCGGGACGTCCATACACCATTCCTTCCCACTTCCGGGGTCGCAAGACACAGGCGCGGGTGCCACGAGGGGCACGCCGCGAGGGACGGCAGGAGGCCGGACGCAGTAGTTCAGGGGAGACATCCTCACAACGCGCATCGGATTCCTCCGGATCTTTTGCTTTTTTAGGAGACGACAGCGCTCCCTCAAGCAGCGGGGAACGCTAAGGAGGCGCCCCAGAACCTGGCGCGGTAGCTGCGACCAAACCACGGCAGACGAGAGTTACTCACAAGGCGGCACCCAAGAAGGGACTTCAATCGTGATTAATATCTCTAAAAAGGTACTGTCACAATCTGAACTGAATTTGTTACAGAAGGGTTTATCTTTTTGTCCATCCACTAAGTTGGATACCTTTTCATTGGACATTGACCTGCAAAGGTTCTATAGACTCTTATGTTTAAAAGTTCAATTCATGGATAAAGAAACTAGAGGGACTAAGGTTGCTATTGGAGCATTAACTCCACAACAATTTGATTTGTATAAAAAGAGTAAATACCTTCCCCCTACTTCTTTCCATCCAGTGGAAACTGTTATATCTCTCATGTCTAGGGATATCAATCAGTTTATACAAGACCCTAAGGGGCTTAGGAATATGCGGTACAATAACAACTTAACTAAGATTGAACGGGAGTCCCTTAAAGTGTTAATGGGAGATAAAGATGTGATATATAAACCAGCTGATAAGGGGGGAGCATTGGTCATCTTGGATAAGGAATACTATATACAGGAGATATTGAGCCAATTGAGTAGTAGAGATACCTATATACAGCTTGATAAAGATCCCACTGATGAAATCACTGGCTTAATATCTGAGGTATTGTCTCGTTATCATGGACAGGGTGTAGTGACTGATAGTTTGAAGGATTATCTCACAAAAGAATTTCCATGTATACCAGTGTTCTACACCCTCCCCAAGATACACAAGAATCTACAATCCCCTCCAGGACGTCCCATAGTGGCAGGTGTTAATTCGGTCTTATCCCCGTTATCAATTTTCTTGGATAAGGTACTAGCGCCTTTTGTCCAGAGTGGTGAATCATATGTCAAAGATACATCTCATTTTCTACGTTTAATTGGGGATATAGACTTGGGAGAAGGTACTGTGTTACTAGCAGCATTTGATGTTAATAGCCTGTACACTTCAATTCCGCATGATTTGGGCTCACAGGCAGTACGATTAACCCTTGAGGGTACACAATATAATACAGCCGAGATTAAATTTTTCATGGAATTACTGGCCCTGGTTTTGCACAAAAATTACTTCTTGTTTCAAGATACTTTTTTTCTACAGGTACAGGGGACAGCTATGGGATCCAACGTCGCCCCCACCTATGCCAACATATTTATGAATTACTTTGAACACAATTTCGTCTACAACAATGAATTATACAAAAAACATTGTTTAAGATGGTGGCGCTATATCGATGATTTGTTGGTATTGTGGGGGGGTGACGGATCCCTTTTGGAGTTCAAACTACATATAGACACATGTGTTCCCACTATAGGATTTACCCTCACTTATAGTGAGGAAAGAGTGACATTCCTAGATACCAGTGTGTATCGCAAGGGCAGACGTCTATACACGGACCTTTATGTTAAATCTACAGACCGCAATAATTTATTATGCTTTGACAGTGCACACCCGAGGGCTAACATTTCCTCTCTCCCCAGATCTCAAATGTTGCGAGTTAAACGCATAGTTGCAGAGGAGGAACAGCTCAATACACGTTTGGATGAGATGACCATGAAGTTTACACAGAGAGGCTATCCCAGACAGATACTTGATCAGGAGGTAGCCAGAGTGAAGGAATTGGATCGCACCTCTGTCATACAGGACAGGACACGTGATATATCTAAAAAGACACGCATACCATTTGTACATACATTCCATCCGTGTACTCGTAAAATTCATCACATTATCTATAAGCACTGGCCATTATTATGTAAAGCCTATCCTACTATTCCTGATTTTCAGGAACCACCACTATTATCGTATAAACGTACACAGAACCTCAGAGATAGATTGGTCAAGGCTGACCTTGGTACCCAGAAGGTTCAGGTACAGAGGGTTTTAACTCCCTTAAAGAATGGTATGTTTCCATGTGGGAGGTGTAATCAATGCTCCAGTGTGATTCGCACCAATGTGTTCACTCATCCACAGACAGGGAGGAAATTTGAGCTGCGAGGACACTTCACGTGTGATACAGAGTATGTAGTTTACATGCTCAAATGCCCATGTGGCTTAGCTTA